>OX421389.1:0-20000 GCA_949126905.1 Amorpha juglandis
ACCCTAACCTACCCTCACCTAACCACCTAACCTAACCTAACCCTACACCCTAACCTAACCCACCAACCTACACCCTAACCTACCCCTAACCCTAACCTAACCTCCCTACACCTAACCTAACCTAACCTAACCTAACCTAACCTAACCTAACCTAACCTAACCTAACCTAACCTAACCCTAACCTAACTACACCTAACCTAACCTAACCTAACCTAACCTAACCTAACCTAACCTAACCTAACCTAACCTAACCTAACCTAACCTAACCTAACCTAACCTAACCTAACCTAACCTAACCTAACCTAACCTAACCTAACCTAACCTAACCTAACCTAACCTAACCTAACCTAACCTAACCTAACCTAACCTAACCTAACCTAACCTAACCTAACCTAACCTAACCTAACCTAACCTAACCTCTAACCTAACCTAACCTAACCTAACCTAACCTAACCTAACCTAACCTAACCTAACCTAACCTAACCTAACCTAACCTAACCTAACCTAACCTAACCTAACCTAACCTAACCTAACCTAACCTAACCTAACCTAACCTAACCTAACCTAACCTAACCTAACCTAACCTAACCTAACCTAACCTAACCTAACCTAACCTAACCTAACCTAACCTAACCTAACCTAACCTAACCTAACCTAACCTAACCTAACCTAACCTAACCTAACCTAACCTAACCTAACCTAACCTAACCTAACCTAACCTAACCTAACCTAACCTAACCTAACCTAACCTAACCTAACCTAACCTAACCTAACCTAACCTAACCTAACCTAACCTAACCTAACCTAACCTAACCTAACCTAACCTAACCTAACCTAACCTAACCTAACCTAACCTAACCTAACCTAACCTAACCTAACCTAACCTAACCTAACCTAACCTAACCTAACCTAACCTAACCTAACCTAACCTAACCTAACCTAACCTAACCTAACCTAACCTAACCTAACCTAACCTAACCTAACCTAACCTAACCTAACCTAACCTAACCTAACCTAACCTAACCTAACCTAACCTAACCTAACCTAACCTAACCTAACCTAACCTAACCTAACCTAACCTAACCTAACCTAACCTAACCTAACCTAACCTAACCTAACCTAACCTAACCTAACCTAACCTAACCTAACCTAACCTAACCTAACCTAACCTAACCTAACCTAACCTAACCTAACCTAACCTAACCTAACCTAACCTAACCTAACCTAACCTAACCTAACCTAACCTAACCTAACCTAACCTAACCTAACCTAACCTAACCTAACCTAACCTAACCTAACCTAACCTAACCTAACCTAACCTAACCTAACCTAACCTAACCTAACCTAACCTAACCTAACCTAACCTAACCTAACCTAACCTAACCTAACCTAACCTAACCTAACCTAACCTAACCTAACCTAACCTAACCTAACCTAACCTAACCTAACCTAACCTAACCTAACCTAACCTAACCTAACCTAACCTAACCTAACCTAACCTAACCTAACCTAACCTAACCTAACCTAACCTAACCTAACCTAACCTAACCTAACCTAACCTAACCTAACCTAACCTAACCTAACCTAACCTAACCTAACCTAACCTAACCTAACCTAACCTAACCTAACCTAACCTAACCTAACCTAACCTAACCTAACCTAACCTAACCTAACCTAACCTAACCTAACCTAACCTAACCTAACCTAACCTAACCTAACCTAACCTAACCTAACCTAACCTAACCTAACCTAACCTAACCTAACCTAACCTAACCTAACCTAACCTAACCTAACCTAACCTAACCTAACCTAACCTAACCTAACCTAACCTAACCTAACCTAACCTAACCTAACCTAACCTAACCTAACCTAACCTAACCTAACCTAACCTAACCTAACCTAACCTAACCTAACCTAACCTAACCTAACCTAACCTAACCTAACCTAACCTAACCTAACCTAACCTAACCTAACCTAACCTAACCTAACCTAACCTAACCTAACCTAACCTAACCTAACCTAACCTAACCTAACCTAACCTAACCTAACCTAACCTAACCTAACCTAACCTAACCTAACCTAACCTAACCTAACCTAACCTAACCTAACCTAACCTAACCTAACCTAACCTAACCTAACCTAACCTAACCTAACCTAACCTAACCTAACCTAACCTAACCTAACCTAACCTAACCTAACCTAACCTAACCTAACCTAACCTAACCTAACCTAACCTAACCTAACCTAACCTAACCTAACCTAACCTAACCTAACCTAACCTAACCTAACCTAACCTAACCTAACCTAACCTAACCTAACCTAACCTAACCTAACCTAACCTAACCTAACCTAACCTAACCTAACCTAACCTAACCTAACCTAACCTAACCTAACCTAACCTAACCTAACCTAACCTAACCTAACCTAACCTAACCTAACCTAACCTAACCTAACCTAACCTAACCTAACCTAACCTAACCTAACCTAACCTAACCTAACCTAACCTAACCTAACCTAACCTAACCTAACCTAACCTAACCTAACCTAACCTAACCTAACCTAACCTAACCTAACCTAACCTAACCTAACCTAACCTAACCTAACCTAACCTAACCTAACCTAACCTAACCTAACCTAACCTAACCTAACCTAACCTAACCTAACCTAACCTAACCTAACCTAACCTAACCTAACCTAACCTAACCTAACCTAACCTAACCTAACCTAACCTAACCTAACCTAACCTAACCTAACCTAACCTAACCTAACCTAACCTAACCTAACCTAACCTAACCTAACCTAACCTAACCTAACCTAACCTAACCTAACCTAACCTAACCTAACCTAACCTAACCTAACCTAACCTAACCTAACCTAACCTAACCTAACCTAACCTAACCTAACCTAACCTAACCTAACCTAACCTAACCTAACCTAACCTAACCTAACCTAACCTAACCTAACCTAACCTAACCTAACCTAACCTAACCTAACCTAACCTAACCTAACCTAACCTAACCTAACCTAACCTAACCTAACCTAACCTAACCTAACCTAACCTAACCTAACCTAACCTAACCTAACCTAACCTAACCTAACCTAACCTAACCTAACCTAACCTAACCTAACCTAACCTAACCTAACCTAACCTAACCTAACCTAACCTAACCTAACCTAACCTAACCTAACCTAACCTAACCTAACCTAACCTAACCTAACCTAACCTAACCTAACCTAACCTAACCTAACCTAACCTAACCTAACCTAACCTAACCTAACCTAACCTAACCTAACCTAACCTAACCTAACCTAACCTAACCTAACCTAACCTAACCTAACCTAACCTAACCTAACCTAACCTAACCTAACCTAACCTAACCTAACCTAACCTAACCTAACCTAACCTAACCTAACCTAACCTAACCTAACCTAACCTAACCTAACCTAACCTAACCTAACCTAACCTAACCTAACCTAACCTAACCTAACCTAACCTAACCTAACCTAACCTAACCTAACCTAACCTAACCTAACCTAACCTAACCTAACCTAACCTAACCTAACCTAACCTAACCTAACCTAACCTAACCTAACCTAACCTAACCTAACCTAACCTAACCTAACCTAACCTAACCTAACCTAACCTAACCTAACCTAACCTAACCTAACCTAACCTAACCTAACCTAACCTAACCTAACCTAACCTAACCTAACCTAACCTAACCTAACCTAACCTAACCTAACCTAACCTAACCTAACCTAACCTAACCTAACCTAACCTAACCTAACCTAACCTAACCTAACCTAACCTAACCTAACCTAACCTAACCTAACCTAACCTAACCTAACCTAACCTAACCTAACCTAACCTAACCTAACCTAACCTAACCTAACCTAACCTAACCTAACCTAACCTAACCTAACCTAACCTAACCTAACCTAACCTAACCTAACCTAACCTAACCTAACCTAACCTAACCTAACCTAACCTAACCTAACCTAACCTAACCTAACCTAACCTAACCTAACCTAACCTAACCTAACCTAACCTAACCTAACCTAACCTAACCTAACCTAACCTAACCTAACCTAACCTAACCTAACCTAACCTAACCTAACCTAACCTAACCTAACCTAACCTAACCTAACCTAACCTAACCTAACCTAACCTAACCTAACCTAACCTAACCTAACCTAACCTAACCTAACCTAACCTAACCTAACCTAACCTAACCTAACCTAACCTAACCTAACCTAACCTAACCTAACCTAACCTAACCTAACCTAACCTAACCTAACCTAACCTAACCTAACCTAACCTAACCTAACCTAACCTAACCTAACCTAACCTAACCTAACCTAACCTAACCTAACCTAACCTAACCTAACCTAACCTAACCTAACCTAACCTAACCTAACCTAACCTAACCTAACCTAACCTAACCTAACCTAACCTAACCTAACCTAACCTAACCTAACCTAACCTAACCTAACCTAACCTAACCTAACCTAACCTAACCTAACCTAACCTAACCTAACCTAACCTAACCTAACCTAACCTAACCTAACCTAACCTAACCTAACCTAACCTAACCTAACCTAACCTAACCTAACCTAACCTAACCTAACCTAACCTAACCTAACCTAACCTAACCTAACCTAACCTAACCTAACCTAACCTAACCTAACCTAACCTAACCTAACCTAACCTAACCTAACCTAACCTAACCTAACCTAACCTAACCTAACCTAACCTAACCTAACCTAACCTAACCTAACCTAACCTAACCTAACCTAACCTAACCTAACCTAACCTAACCTAACCTAACCTAACCTAACCTAACCTAACCTAACCTAACCTAACCTAACCTAACCTAACCTAACCTAACCTAACCTAACCTAACCTAACCTAACCTAACCTAACCTAACCTAACCTAACCTAACCTAACCTAACCTAACCTAACCTAACCTAACCTAACCTAACCTAACCTAACCTAACCTAACCTAACCTAACCTAACCTAACCTAACCTAACCTAACCTAACCTAACCTAACCTAACCTAACCTAACCTAACCTAACCTAACCTAACCTAACCTAACCTAACCTAACCTAACCTAACCTAACCTAACCTAACCTAACCTAACCTAACCTAACCTAACCTAACCTAACCTAACCTAACCTAACCTAACCTAACCTAACCTAACCTAACCTAACCTAACCTAACCTAACCTAACCTAACCTAACCTAACCTAACCTAACCTAACCTAACCTAACCTAACCTAACCTAACCTAACCTAACCTAACCTAACCTAACCTAACCTAACCTAACCTAACCTAACCTAACCTAACCTAACCTAACCTAACCTAACCTAACCTAACCTAACCTAACCTAACCTAACCTAACCTAACCTAACCTAACCTAACCTAACCTAACCTAACCTAACCTAACCTAACCTAACCTAACCTAACCTAACCTAACCTAACCTAACCTAACCTAACCTAACCTAACCTAACCTAACCTAACCTAACCTAACCTAACCTAACCTAACCTAACCTAACCTAACCTAACCTAACCTAACCTAACCTAACCTAACCTAACCTAACCTAACCTAACCTAACCTAACCTAACCTAACCTAACCTAACCTAACCTAACCTAACCTAACCTAACCTAACCTAACCTAACCTAACCTAACCTAACCTAACCTAACCTAACCTAACCTAACCTAACCTAACCTAACCTAACCTAACCTAACCTAACCTAACCTAACCTAACCTAACCTAACCTAACCTAACCTAACCTAACCTAACCTAACCTAACCTAACCTAACCTAACCTAACCTAACCTAACCTAACCTAACCTAACCTAACCTAACCTAACCTAACCTAACCTAACCTAACCTAACCTAACCTAACCTAACCTAACCTAACCTAACCTAACCTAACCTAACCTAACCTAACCTAACCTAACCTAACCTAACCTAACCTAACCTAACCTAACCTAACCTAACCTAACCTAACCTAACCTAACCTAACCTAACCTAACCTAACCTAACCTAACCTAACCTAACCTAACCTAACCTAACCTAACCTAACCTAACCTAACCTAACCTAACCTAACCTAACCTAACCTAACCTAACCTAACCTAACCTAACCTAACCTAACCTAACCTAACCTAACCTAACCTAACCTAACCTAACCTAACCTAACCTAACCTAACCTAACCTAACCTAACCTAACCTAACCTAACCTAACCTAACCTAACCTAACCTAACCTAACCTAACCTAACCTAACCTAACCTAACCTAACCTAACCTAACCTAACCTAACCTAACCTAACCTAACCTAACCTAACCTAACCTAACCTAACCTAACCTAACCTAACCTAACCTAACCTAACCTAACCTAACCTAACCTAACCTAACCTAACCTAACCTAACCTAACCTAACCTAACCTAACCTAACCTAACCTAACCTAACCTAACCTAACCTAACCTAACCTAACCTAACCTAACCTAACCTAACCTAACCTAACCTAACCTAACCTAACCTAACCTAACCTAACCTAACCTAACCTAACCTAACCTAACCTAACCTAACCTAACCTAACCTAACCTAACCTAACCTAACCTAACCTAACCTAACCTAACCTAACCTAACCTAACCTAACCTAACCTAACCTAACCTAACCTAACCTAACCTAACCTAACCTAACCTAACCTAACCTAACCTAACCTAACCTAACCTAACCTAACCTAACCTAACCTAACCTAACCTAACCTAACCTAACCTAACCTAACCTAACCTAACCTAACCTAACCTAACCTAACCTAACCTAACCTAACCTAACCTAACCTAACCTAACCTAACCTAACCTAACCTAACCTAACCTAACCTAACCTAACCTAACCTAACCTAACCTAACCTAACCTAACCTAACCTAACCTAACCTAACCTAACCTAACCTAACCTAACCTAACCTAACCTAACCTAACCTAACCTAACCTAACCTAACCTAACCTAACCTAACCTAACCTAACCTAACCTAACCTAACCTAACCTAACCTAACCTAACCTAACCTAACCTAACCTAACCTAACCTAACCTAACCTAACCTAACCTAACCTAACCTAACCTAACCTAACCTAACCTAACCTAACCTAACCTAACCTAACCTAACCTAACCTAACCTAACCTAACCTAACCTAACCTAACCTAACCTAACCTAACCTAACCTAACCTAACCTAACCTAACCTAACCTAACCTAACCTAACCTAACCTAACCTAACCTAACCTAACCTAACCTAACCTAACCTAACCTAACCTAACCTAACCTAACCTAACCTAACCTAACCTAACCTAACCTAACCTAACCTAACCTAACCTAACCTAACCTAACCTAACCTAACCTAACCTAACCTAACCTAACCTAACCTAACCTAACCTAACCTAACCTAACCTAACCTAACCTAACCTAACCTAACCTAACCTAACCTAACCTAACCTAACCTAACCTAACCTAACCTAACCTAACCTAACCTAACCTAACCTAACCTAACCTAACCTAACCTAACCTAACCTAACCTAACCTAACCTAACCTAACCTAACCTAACCTAACCTAACCTAACCTAACCTAACCTAACCTAACCTAACCTAACCTAACCTAACCTAACCTAACCTAACCTAACCTAACCTAACCTAACCTAACCTAACCTAACCTAACCTAACCTAACCTAACCTAACCTAACCTAACCTAACCTAACCTAACCTAACCTAACCTAACCTAACCTAACCTAACCTAACCTAACCTAACCTAACCTAACCTAACCTAACCTAACCTAACCTAACCTAACCTAACCTAACCTAACCTAACCTAACCTAACCTAACCTAACCTAACCTAACCTAACCTAACCTAACCTAACCTAACCTAACCTAACCTAACCTAACCTAACCTAACCTAACCTAACCTAACCTAACCTAACCTAACCTAACCTAACCTAACCTAACCTAACCTAACCTAACCTAACCTAACCTAACCTAACCTAACCTAACCTAACCTAACCTAACCTAACCTAACCTAACCTAACCTAACCTAACCTAACCTAACCTAACCTAACCTAACCTAACCTAACCTAACCTAACCTAACCTAACCTAACCTAACCTAACCTAACCTAACCTAACCTAACCTAACCTAACCTAACCTAACCTAACCTAACCTAACCTAACCTAACCTAACCTAACCTAACCTAACCTAACCTAACCTAACCTAACCTAACCTAACCTAACCTAACCTAACCTAACCTAACCTAACCTAACCTAACCTAACCTAACCTAACCTAACCTAACCTAACCTAACCTAACCTAACCTAACCTAACCTAACCTAACCTAACCTAACCTAACCTAACCTAACCTAACCTAACCTAACCTAACCTAACCTAACCTAACCTAACCTAACCTAACCTAACCTAACCTAACCTAACCTAACCTAACCTAACCTAACCTAACCTAACCTAACCTAACCTAACCTAACATAACCTAACCTAACCTAACCTAACCTAACCTAACCTAACCTAACCTAACCTAACCTAACCTAACCTAACCTAACCTAACCTAACCTAACCTAACCTAACCTAACCTAACCTAACCTAACCTAACCTAACCTAACCTAACCTAACCTAACCTAACCTAACCTAACCTAACCTAACCTAACCTAACCTAACCTAACCTAACCTAACCTAACCTAACCTAACCTAACCTAACCTAACCTAACCTAACCTAACCTAACCTAACCTAACCTAACCTAACCTAACCTAACCTAACCTAACCTAACCTAACCTAACCTAACCTAACCTAACCTAACCTAACCTAACCTAACCTAACCTAACCTAACCTAACCTAACCTAACCTAACCTAACCTAACCTAACCTAACCTAACCTAACCTAACCTAACCTAACCTAACCTAACCTAACCTAACCTAACCTAACCTAACCTAACCTAACCTAACCTAACCTAACCTAACCTAACCTAACCTAACCTAACCTAACCTAACCTAACCTAACCTAACCTAACCTAACCTAACCTAACCTAACCTAACCTAACCTAACCTAACCTAACCTAACCTAACCTAACCTAACCTAACCTAACCTAACCTAACCTAACCTAACCTAACCTAACCTAACCTAACCTAACCTAACCTAACCTAACCTAACCTAACCTAACCTAACCTAACCTAACCTAACCTAACCTAACCTAACCTAACCTAACCTAACCTAACCTAACCTAACCTAACCTAACCTAACCTAACCTAACCTAACCTAACCTAACCTAACCTAACCTAACCTAACCTAACCTAACCTAACCTAACCTAACCTAACCTAACCTAACCTAACCTAACCTAACCTAACCTAACCTAACCTAACCTAACCTAACCTAACCTAACCTAACCTAACCTAACCTAACCTAACCTAACCTAACCTAACCTAACCTAACCTAACCTAACCTAACCTAACCTAACCTAACCTAACCTAACCTAACCTAACCTAACCTAACCTAACCTAACCTAACCTAACCTAACCTAACCTAACCTAACCTAACCTAACCTAACCTAACCTAACCTAACCTAACCTAACCTAACCTAACCTAACCTAACCTAACCTAACCTAACCTAACCTAACCTAACCTAACCTAACCTAACCTAACCTAACCTAACCTAACCTAACCTAACCTAACCTAACCTAACCTAACCTAACCTAACCTAACCTAACCTAACCTAACCTAACCTAACCTAACCTAACCTAACCTAACCTAACCTAACCTAACCTAACCTAACCTAACCTAACCTAACCTAACCTAACCTAACCTAACCTAACCTAACCTAACCTAACCTAACCTAACCTAACCTAACCTAACCTAACCTAACCTAACCTAACCTAACCTAACCTAACCTAACCTAACCTAACCTAACCTAACCTAACCTAACCTAACCTAACCTAACCTAACCTAACCTAACCTAACCTAACCTAACCTAACCTAACCTAACCTAACCTAACCTAACCTAACCTAACCTAACCTAACCTAACCTAACCTAACCTAACCTAACCTAACCTAACCTAACCTAACCTAACCTAACCTAACCTAACCTAACCTAACCTAACCTAACCTAACCTAACCTAACCTAACCTAACCTAACCTAACCTAACCTAACCTAACCTAACCTAACCTAACCTAACCTAACCTAACCTAACCTAACCTAACCTAACCTAACCTAACCTAACCTAACCTAACCTAACCTAACCTAACCTAACCTAACCTAACCTAACCTAACCTAACCTAACCTAACCTAACCTAACCTAACCTAACCTAACCTAACCTAACCTAACCTAACCTAACCTAACCTAACCTAACCTAACCTAACCTAACCTAACCTAACCTAACCTAACCTAACCTAACCTAACCTAACCTAACCTAACCTAACCTAACCTAACCTAACCTAACCTAACCTAACCTAACCTAACCTAACCTAACCTAACCTAACCTAACCTAACCTAACCTAACCTAACCTAACCTAACCTAACCTAACCTAACCTAACCTAACCTAACCTAACCTAACCTAACCTAACCTAACCTAACCTAACCTAACCTAACCTAACCTAACCTAACCTAACCTAACCTAACCTAACCTAACCTAACCTAACCTAACCTAACCTAACCTAACCTAACCTAACCTAACCTAACCTAACCTAACCTAACCTAACCTAACCTAACCTAACCTAACCTAACCTAACCTAACCTAACCTAACCTAACCTAACCTAACCTAACCTAACCTAACCTAACCTAACCTAACCTAACCTAACCTAACCTAACCTAACCTAACCTAACCTAACCTAACCTAACCTAACCTAACCTAACCTAACCTAACCTAACCTAACCTAACCTAACCTAACCTAACCTAACCTAACCTAACCTAACCTAACCTAACCTAACCTAACCTAACCTAACCTAACCTAACCTAACCTAACCTAACCTAACCTAACCTAACCTAACCTAACCTAACCTAACCTAACCTAACCTAACCTAACCTAACCTAACCTAACCTAACCTAACCTAACCTAACCTAACCTAACCTAACCTAACCTAACCTAACCTAACCTAACCTAACCTAACCTAACCTAACCTAACCTAACCTAACCTAACCTAACCTAACCTAACCTAACCTAACCTAACCTAACCTAACCTAACCTAACCTAACCTAACCTAACCTAACCTAACCTAACCTAACCTAACCTAACCTAACCTAACCTAACCTAACCTAACCTAACCTAACCTAACCTAACCTAACCTAACCTAACCTAACCTAACCTAACCTAACCTAACCTAACCTAACCTAACCTAACCTAACCTAACCTAACCTAACCTAACCTAACCTAACCTAACCTAACCTAACCTAACCTAACCTAACCTAACCTAACCTAACCTAACCTAACCTAACCTAACCTAACCTAACCTAACCTAACCTAACCTAACCTAACCTAACCTAACCTAACCTAACCTAACCTAACCTAACCTAACCTAACCTAACCTAACCTAACCTAACCTAACCTAACCTAACCTAACCTAACCTAACCTAACCTAACCTAACCTAACCTAACCTAACCTAACCTAACCTAACCTAACCTAACCTAACCTAACCTAACCTAACCTAACCTAACCTAACCTAACCTAACCTAACCTAACCTAACCTAACCTAACCTAACCTAACCTAACCTAACCTAACCTAACCTAACCTAACCTAACCTAACCTAACCTAACCTAACCTAACCTAACCTAACCTAACCTAACCTAACCTAACCTAACCTAACCTAACCTAACCTAACCTAACCTAACCTAACCTAACCTAACCTAACCTAACCTAACCTAACCTAACCTAACCTAACCTAACCTAACCTAACCTAACCTAACCTAACCTAACCTAACCTAACCTAACCTAACCTAACCTAACCTAACCTAACCTAACCTAACCTAACCTAACCTAACCTAACCTAACCTAACCTAACCTAACCTAACCTAACCTAACCTAACCTAACCTAACCTAACCTAACCTAACCTAACCTAACCTAACCTAACCTAACCTAACCTAACCTAACCTAACCTAACCTAACCTAACCTAACCTAACCTAACCTAACCTAACCTAACCTAACCTAACCTAACCTAACCTAACCTAACCTAACCTAACCTAACCTAACCTAACCTAACCTAACCTAACCTAACCTAACCTAACCTAACCTAACCTAACCTAACCTAACCTAACCTAACCTAACCTAACCTAACCTAACCTAACCTAACCTAACCTAACCTAACCTAACCTAACCTAACCTAACCTAACCTAACCTAACCTAACCTAACCTAACCTAACCTAACCTAACCTAACCTAACCTAACCTAACCTAACCTAACCTAACCTAACCTAACCTAACCTAACCTAACCTAACCTAACCTAACCTAACCTAACCTAACCTAACCTAACCTAACCTAACCTAACCTAACCTAACCTAACCTAACCTAACCTAACCTAACCTAACCTAACCTAACCTAACCTAACCTAACCTAACCTAACCTAACCTAACCTAACCTAACCTAACCTAACCTAACCTAACCTAACCTAACCTAACCTAACCTAACCTAACCTAACCTAACCTAACCTAACCTAACCTAACCTAACCTAACCTAACCTAACCTAACCTAACCTAACCTAACCTAACCTAACCTAACCTAACCTAACCTAACCTAACCTAACCTAACCTAACCTAACCTAACCTAACCTAACCTAACCTAACCTAACCTAACCTAACCTAACCTAACCTAACCTAACCTAACCTAACCTAACCTAACCTAACCTAACCTAACCTAACCTAACCTAACCTAACCTAACCTAACCTAACCTAACCTAACCTAACCTAACCTAACCTAACCTAACCTAACCTAACCTAACCTAACCTAACCTAACCTAACCTAACCTAACCTAACCTAACCTAACCTAACCTAACCTAACCTAACCTAACCTAACCTAACCTAACCTAACCTAACCTAACCTAACCTAACCTAACCTAACCTAACCTAACCTAACCTAACCTAACCTAACCTAACCTAACCTAACCTAACCTAACCTAACCTAACCTAACCTAACCTAACCTAACCTAACCTAACCTAACCTAACCTAACCTAACCTAACCTAACCTAACCTAACCTAACCTAACCTAACCTAACCTAACCTAACCTAACCTAACCTAACCTAACCTAACCTAACCTAACCTAACCTAACCTAACCTAACCTAACCTAACCTAACCTAACCTAACCTAACCTAACCTAACCTAACCTAACCTAACCTAACCTAACCTAACCTAACCTAACCTAACCTAACCTAACCTAACCTAACCTAACCTAACCTAACCTAACCTAACCTAACCTAACCTAACCTAACCTAACCTAACCTAACCTAACCTAACCTAACCTAACCTAACCTAACCTAACCTAACCTAACCTAACCTAACCTAACCTAACCTAACCTAACCTAACCTAACCTAACCTAACCTAACCTAACCTAACCTAACCTAACCTAACCTAACCTAACCTAACCTAACCTAACCTAACCTAACCTAACCTAACCTAACCTAACCTAACCTAACCTAACCTAACCTAACCTAACCTAACCTAACCTAACCTAACCTAACCTAACCTAACCTAACCTAACCTAACCTAACCTAACCTAACCTAACCTAACCTAACCTAACCTAACCTAACCTAACCTAACCTAACCTAACCTAACCTAACCTAACCTAACCTAACCTAACCTAACCTAACCTAACCTAACCTAACCTAACCTAACCTAACCTAACCTAACCTAACCTAACCTAACCTAACCTAACCTAACCTAACCTAACCTAACCTAACCTAACCTAACCTAACCTAACCTAACCTAACCTAACCTAACCTAACCTAACCTAACCTAACCTAACCTAACCTAACCTAACCTAACCTAACCTAACCTAACCTAACCTAACCTAACCTAACCTAACCTAACCTAACCTAACCTAACCTAACCTAACCTAACCTAACCTAACCTAACCTAACCTAACCTAACCTAACCTAACGAGTCGCACTCCGAACGCGGTCGGAGTCGGATCGTTTTTGAGCCGCTCCGCACGGAAAAATTCACGAAAATTAGTAAAGTTGTACAAAAATACCCGTGTTACATACCAAATTGTGCGGGAGTGAAAGGCCTATCCAACCGGCCTATTTGTGTTTGTGTGCAACAATCGTGCGAAGTAGAAAGTGAAAAAAACCGGTGTTTCAAAAGTTTTTCGACTTTATCTCGGTCAAACGATCGACGACCCCCAATTTTTATTCGGCGGCCACCAAGTCCTCGTTGAGCCCTATCCGGCGATATATCACGTTCCGCGCGGTCACTTGTAGTTTAGCCGCAAAAGCCAAAAAAACAAGTGGCCACGTGGCACGTGCACCGTGATCCAGGGCTCCGAGGACAAAACTGACTACGCAGCGGGCTGCGCATCGTTAAGGCGAGTGGGGAGGCACTTTGCCCCACCCCATAACTCCAAGGTTGACGGCGCCGGGGGCAGAAAACTTGTTAACCTCAAATTTCGGGACTTGTTTTTGGCCTATAACTCCGCGGAACGATCGACGACACCCAAATTAAAAAATTCCATCTTGAAGCCCTCGCCGAGGCGCTTCTGGCGACACATCACACGCCCGGGTGTCGTTCGTAGTTTCGTGGCTTAGGCCAAAAAAACAAGTTCCGAAAAAACACGAGGTCAGCGATCCAGAACAGCAGGCGAAAAACTGAGTACCAGGTCTGGAGGAGGCGACACCGAAGACTCCGAAGGCAAGTCAAGCCCGAAAATTTTCGAGGAAAATTGTGAAACTGTGAGTGTTTTTCTGTATTTTAATCGGGTTTTTGAGCATAACTCAGTCGGAAGGGTACAAAGGGTACAATTCAGGTACGCCATTCGACGCGCCCTACAAAACCACACCTTGGTACCAAATTTCGCGGAGATAGCTCAAAAATTCGATTTTTAAGAGGGATAAAACCATCAAAATTCTAAATTTTTAAAAAATAGCTAATATCTCGGAAATTAAGCGAGATAGCCCATTTTTAACTTATATCATTTTAGTCCCATTTTCGATACCGGTTACAAAACCACAAAAATTTCCCCCCCCCCAAAAAATTTTAAAAATAATTTTAGGTCTCAAAATTTCAAGAAACCCTTTTTAAGTGTTAGCATAGCACTAACACAATACCCCCACCCCATTTTTGGAACAAAAATTTTTTCAAAAAATTCCCAAAATTTTCGGAAAATTTGGCACAACCTTCGTTTTATACCCTCTAGCAGAGAAGCACTTCACAGTTAGTTTATAAGTTTTACTTAGAAGATAAGACTGGGGAAAAATTCCCCAAAAAATTTTTTGTTTTTAAAACTGTGTCCAGAGGATAGGGAAGACCGAGACAAGTGCAACGAACCCAAACTTGGGTAAAATCGGCCAAATAATAACCGAGTTACGACCGGTCAAAATATTCCAACCGCCATCTTGGAAATTTTCAAGTTGCATTTTCTCCGCAACCATTGGACCGAATCCGCCCATGCTTGGGTTCGTTGGAATCGGCACGTAGAGACCCTATTGTACAACGACTCTACGTAGAGATACGACGGCTCTACTTTTTTGGACAAAATTTGTTTTTACAATTTATTGTATTTTAACTAAAATACCTATTGTATTAGTTTATAAGACAACAGGCGTATACATACGCGCTACATAAGACGTCCTGGTTGACGAAAACTTGGAACTACAGACAAGCCCTTGCACCGCGCGGGCTGTTATCGTGGACCCAGCTATAGCTGTAGAATTGTTGACTTCCTACAAGCCCTGTACACTTGTAGGAAATTTATACCTGGTTAAATTATTGACGCATTCCCCTAGGAACATCCTAACTTACTACCACAATGTTCGGATTTCGCACCCCGGCGAAGGGAATGAGGGTCCCCAACACACCCGAAGACTCGAGTCCGAAGGAGCCCTCAGGGGTAAAAGTGGCGGAGGCCCGGCGAAGCCTGGAAGCTCAGATTGAAAAATCTGAGCAGACGGGCGTCGCGGGGCCATCCGGACTTAAGCCCAAGGGAGCTCCAACGGACACGAGGGCGACGGGAAAAAAGGCCCCAATCCCAACAAAGTCCGTATCCCCTGCCCCAAAAACACCATCACCACAACAACAAGTTGGGAAAGGGAGGATCGCAGAGGCAAGATCGTGCCTTACTAAAATCAAGACCCAGATAAATAATAGCCGAAATTTAAAAACTGAAATTAAAAACGATGTGATCGAGGCAGCAGAAAAATTATACAACATTGTTAAAGAAATGGAAACTGGGATGGGACAACAAGGGAAAGGAGAGGGACCCAGGGTACCACTTGGACCTACAGCAAAGGAGAATGAGATTGAGAAGAAGAACGAGAGGTTCGAAAAGAATCTTCTCCGGAAGATGGAGGAGCATAGTGAGATATTGAGGAAAAACAAGGAGGACCTAGAGAAAATCAGTGACGAAATAAGGAAACATAGGGAAGAATGGAAGGAGGATAAAGAAAAGCGATCCTATGCGAATGTGGTGGCTGGCCCGCGGGTGGGAGAGCAAAAGGGCGCAGTAATGCACTCGGTTGCAATCACAGCCGCGGACCAGACAGCCACAGGTGAAGAGATTTACCAGAAGATTCGCACCACCCTAAACGCCAGGGAGGAGGGCCTAAGAATAGATAACATCAGAAAGGCAAAGGATAGGCGAATTATTGTAGGATGTAGGTCCAAAGAGGAACTGGGGAGAATTAAGGAAAGAATAAGGACAGCGGGGAGGGATCTGAGCATAGAGGAGATGAAGAACAAGGAACCTATGCTCCTACTAAGGGACGTCCTTACCTGTAACAAGGACGATGACATAGCCAAAGCCATACTCGTCCAAAATAAGCATCTGCTGGAGGGAGTGAGCGTGGACAGCTCAATGCTGAAAGTTAAATTTCGGCGGAGAGCTAGGAACCCGCTCACTTCCCACGTGGCAATACAGGTGCCACCGACAGTATGGCGGCGGCTAATGGACGCGGGTTCGGTGCACATCGATGTGCAAAGGGTCAGGGTCGAGGACCAGTCTCCCCTGATTCAGTGCTCGCGCTGCCTGGGCTACGGGCATGGGAGGCGATTCTGCCGCGAGCAGGAGGACGCTTGCAGTCACTGCGGGGGAAGCCACCATAGATCGGAATGTGCCGACTGGTTGGCCAAAGCACCCCCGTCGTGCTGCAACTGCGCGAAAGCTCGGCTCGGGGCGGCAGAGCACAATGCCTTTAGCCCAGAGTGCCCCGTGAGGAGGAAGTGGGAGGCCCTGGCGCGATCCGCAGTAGCGTATTGCTAAGGTGGATCCCAGGAACCCAGATCAGGCGGACTCCCCAACAGGCGCTGCGCCGATCCTCGTAGCTCAGGCCAACCTGCAGAGGAAACAACTGGCAACAGTTGAGTTCCTCCTGGAGGCCAAAAAGCGGAGGATCGACGTAGCGTTGCTCCAGGAGCCATACGTGGGGGGACAAGGTAGGATGAGAGACCATCGCGGAGTGAGGATTTTCCAGGGAACCAATGGACAGGGGGAACCCGTTAAGTCGGCGGTGGCGGTGCTCAACGACGACTTGACGGCGACCCAATGCCCATTGCTCACCACAACCAACATCACTGTGGTGAAAATCCTAATGGGAACTCGCGAAGTGGTGGTCATCTCATTCTACTTTGAACCGGACAAACCCATAGGGCCATACCTGGAGCAGTTGGGGAATGTAGTTGGAAAACTGGGTCCCAACAGAATCCTCGCGGGGGGCGACACCAATGCGAAAAGCATTTGGTGGAGCAGCGCGGAGACTGACAGCAGGGGAGAAGAAGTGGCAGGCCTGCTTGAACAGCACGGATTGCAGGTGCTCAACGACGGCAATGCTCCAACATTCGAGACGGTAAGAGGAGGAAAACTCCTCACGAGTCACATTGACGTCACGGCCTGCACAGAGGACATCCTGAATCTGGTGACGGACTGGAGGGTGGACGACACCATGGCGAGCTCGGACCACAACGCTATAACGTTCAAGATTTCC
Organism: Amorpha juglandis; assembly: GCA_949126905.1. Lineage (NCBI taxonomy): Eukaryota > Metazoa > Arthropoda > Insecta > Lepidoptera > Sphingidae > Amorpha > Amorpha juglandis. Next base: position 18,191 of record OX421389.1, read on the forward strand.
AAATCTAAAATAAAATACAGTAGAGATACACAAACAACGACTAGGAAATACAATACGAAAAAAGCCAATTGGGAAAATTTTAATGCAAAATTAGATCAATTAATATTAAGCAATAACATCACAAAATCAGAAATAGATAAAATCAACGACACAGCAGTATTAGATCAAACAGTAGATAAATATATAGACACTATAATAAAAATAAGTAGCAAAACCATTCCACCAATAAAAACAAAAAGTAAAATGAACGTACCGTGGTGGTCCGGGGAACTCGCCAGGATGAAGCAGGAGACCGTCACCAGAAAAAGGAGGATCCGATGTGCAGCGCCGATTCGAAGAGCCAAGGTCGTCGGGGAGTACCTGCAATCAAAAGAGAGATATGAGAAGGCAGCTAAAGCGGCACAAATCGCTAGCTGGAAGGAGTTTTGCGGCAAGCAAAATAGAGAGACCATTTGGGATGGGGTATATAGAGCAGTTGGAAAGGTGTCCAAAAAGCATGAAGACCTGCCCTTGGTCAATGAAGGACAAACCCTGACCGCAAAAGAGTCGGCAAAGTTATTGGCAGTAACCTTCTATCCAGAAGATGACGAGAACGAAGACAACGCAGACCATCAGCGAATAAGAAGAATGGCCGCATCGGTAAATGGTGAAGTCAATGCTGAGCACCTTGACCCGCCATTTACACTGGACGAACTATATGCGGCCGCAAACAGCTTCAACGCAAAGAAAGCCCCGGGAGCAGACGGCCTAACGGCCGACATCTGTAAGCAAGCCATAGATAAGTACCCAGAATTGTACCTATCGCTGGCAAATAAGTGCCTGGAACTCGGCCACTTCCCTACCACCTGGAAGGAGGCGACGGTCGTAGTCCTCCGGAAGCCTGCTAAGGAGGATTACACCAACGCAAAGTCGTACAGGCCGATAGGACTATTGCCGGTGATGGGGAAGATACTGGAGAAGATGGTGGTGGGGCGAGTGAGGTGGTATCTCTACCCGAGGACAAGCCCCCGGCAGTTTGGCTTTATGCCGCAAAGGAGCACCGAGGACTCCCTCTATGTCCTAATGAAACATGTTAGAGATAAATTAGCGGAGAAAAAGATAATAGTGATCATCTCATTGGACATAGAGGGAGCCTTCGACAGCGCCTGGTGGCCGGCAATAAAAGTCAGACTGTCGGAGGAAGGATGTCCAATCAACATCCGAAGGGTAATAGATAGCTACCTCGAGAGCAGGAAAGTCAGACTTAGGTACTCCGGTGTAGAGTATGAAAGGTGGACCTCCAAGGGATGTGTGCAGGGCTCCATTGGGGGCCCAACTTTCTGGAACCTGCTCCTCGACCCACTACTGTCAGAGCTTGACAGACGGGGCAGTTACTGCCAAGCTTTCGCCGACGACGTAGTGCTCGCGTTCGACGGCCACGAGATAAGCGAGATCCAAAGACAAGCCAACGAGACACTGGCCTGTGTGAGGGATTGGGGAATCAGAAACAAGCTGAAGTTCGCGCCACACAAAACCCAGGCGATGGTTGTGACAAGGAAGCTGAAGTACGATTCCCCAATCCTCCACATGGGTGGTGTTGACATTGGCTTGGTGAAGGAAATGAAGATACTGGGAGTTACCATCGACAGTGGACTAACGTTCAACACCCACGTTGCCAATGCCTGTAGGAAGGCCATCTCCTTCTATAGGCAATTATCTAGGGCAGCGAGGCTGCAGTGGGGACTGGGCCCCGAGCTCGTAAAATTGCTATACAGGGCTGTTGTGGAGCCAACAATTTTATATGCTGCTAGCGTATGGGCCCCGGCCACAC
>OX421389.1:25000-40000 GCA_949126905.1 Amorpha juglandis
CCTAACCTAACCTAACCTAACCTAACCTAACCTAACCTAACCTAACCTAACCTAACCTAACCTAACCTAACCTAACCTAACCTAACCTAACCTAACCTAACCTAACCTAACCTAACCTAACCTAACCTAACCTAACCTAACCTAACCTAACCTAACCTAACCTAACCTAACCTAACCTAACCTAACCTAACCTAACCTAACCTAACCTAACCTAACCTAACCTAACCTAACCTAACCTAACCTAACCTAACCTAACCTAACCTAACCTAACCTAACCTAACCTAACCTAACCTAACCTAACCTAACCTAACCTAACCTAACCTAACCTAACCTAACCTAACCTAACCTAACCTAACCTAACCTAACCTAACCTAACCTAACCTAACCTAACCTAACCTAACCTAACCTAACCTAACCTAACCTAACCTAACCTAACCTAACCTAACCTAACCTAACCTAACCTAACCTAACCTAACCTAACCTAACCTAACCTAACCTAACCTAACCTAACCTAACCTAACCTAACCTAACCTAACCTAACCTAACCTAACCTAACCTAACCTAACCTAACCTAACCTAACCTAACCTAACCTAACCTAACCTAACCTAACCTAACCTAACCTAACCTAACCTAACCTAACCTAACCTAACCTAACCTAACCTAACCTAACCTAACCTAACCTAACCTAACCTAACCTAACCTAACCTAACCTAACCTAACCTAACCTAACCTAACCTAACCTAACCTAACCTAACCTAACCTAACCTAACCTAACCTAACCTAACCTAACCTAACCTAACCTAACCTAACCTAACCTAACCTAACCTAACCTAACCTAACCTAACCTAACCTAACCTAACCTAACCTAACCTAACCTAACCTAACCTAACCTAACCTAACCTAACCTAACCTAACCTAACCTAACCTAACCTAACCTAACCTAACCTAACCTAACCTAACCTAACCTAACCTAACCTAACCTAACCTAACCTAACCTAACCTAACCTAACCTAACCTAACCTAACCTAACCTAACCTAACCTAACCTAACCTAACCTAACCTAACCTAACCTAACCTAACCTAACCTAACCTAACCTAACCTAACCTAACCTAACCTAACCTAACCTAACCTAACCTAACCTAACCTAACCTAACCTAACCTAACCTAACCTAACCTAACCTAACCTAACCTAACCTAACCTAACCTAACCTAACCTAACCTAACCTAACCTAACCTAACCTAACCTAACCTAACCTAACCTAACCTAACCTAACCTAACCTAACCTAACCTAACCTAACCTAACCTAACCTAACCTAACCTAACCTAACCTAACCTAACCTAACCTAACCTAACCTAACCTAACCTAACCTAACCTAACCTAACCTAACCTAACCTAACCTAACCTAACCTAACCTAACCTAACCTAACCTAACCTAACCTAACCTAACCTAACCTAACCTAACCTAACCTAACCTAACCTAACCTAACCTAACCTAACCTAACCTAACCTAACCTAACCTAACCTAACCTAACCTAACCTAACCTAACCTAACCTAACCTAACCTAACCTAACCTAACCTAACCTAACCTAACCTAACCTAACCTAACCTAACCTAACCTAACCTAACCTAACCTAACCTAACCTAACCTAACCTAACCTAACCTAACCTAACCTAACCTAACCTAACCTAACCTAACCTAACCTAACCTAACCTAACCTAACCTAACCTAACCTAACCTAACCTAACCTAACCTAACCTAACCTAACCTAACCTAACCTAACCTAACCTAACCTAACCTAACCTAACCTAACCTAACCTAACCTAACCTAACCTAACCTAACCTAACCTAACCTAACCTAACCTAACCTAACCTAACCTAACCTAACCTAACCTAACCTAACCTAACCTAACCTAACCTAACCTAACCTAACCTAACCTAACCTAACCTAACCTAACCTAACCTAACCTAACCTAACCTAACCTAACCTAACCTAACCTAACCTAACCTAACCTAACCTAACCTAACCTAACCTAACCTAACCTAACCTAACCTAACCTAACCTAACCTAACCTAACCTAACCTAACCTAACCTAACCTAACCTAACCTAACCTAACCTAACCTAACCTAACCTAACCTAACCTAACCTAACCTAACCTAACCTAACCTAACCTAACCTAACCTAACCTAACCTAACCTAACCTAACCTAACCTAACCTAACCTAACCTAACCTAACCTAACCTAACCTAACCTAACCTAACCTAACCTAACCTAACCTAACCTAACCTAACCTAACCTAACCTAACCTAACCTAACCTAACCTAACCTAACCTAACCTAACCTAACCTAACCTAACCTAACCTAACCTAACCTAACCTAACCTAACCTAACCTAACCTAACCTAACCTAACCTAACCTAACCTAACCTAACCTAACCTAACCTAACCTAACCTAACCTAACCTAACCTAACCTAACCTAACCTAACCTAACCTAACCTAACCTAACCTAACCTAACCTAACCTAACCTAACCTAACCTAACCTAACCTAACCTAACCTAACCTAACCTAACCTAACCTAACCTAACCTAACCTAACCTAACCTAACCTAACCTAACCTAACCTAACCTAACCTAACCTAACCTAACCTAACCTAACCTAACCTAACCTAACCTAACCTAACCTAACCTAACCTAACCTAACCTAACCTAACCTAACCTAACCTAACCTAACCTAACCTAACCTAACCTAACCTAACCTAACCTAACCTAACCTAACCTAACCTAACCTAACCTAACCTAACCTAACCTAACCTAACCTAACCTAACCTAACCTAACCTAACCTAACCTAACCTAACCTAACCTAACCTAACCTAACCTAACCTAACCTAACCTAACCTAACCTAACCTAACCTAACCTAACCTAACCTAACCTAACCTAACCTAACCTAACCTAACCTAACCTAACCTAACCTAACCTAACCTAACCTAACCTAACCTAACCTAACCTAACCTAACCTAACCTAACCTAACCTAACCTAACCTAACCTAACCTAACCTAACCTAACCTAACCTAACCTAACCTAACCTAACCTAACCTAACCTAACCTAACCTAACCTAACCTAACCTAACCTAACCTAACCTAACCTAACCTAACCTAACCTAACCTAACCTAACCTAACCTAACCTAACCTAACCTAACCTAACCTAACCTAACCTAACCTAACCTAACCTAACCTAACCTAACCTAACCTAACCTAACCTAACCTAACCTAACCTAACCTAACCTAACCTAACCTAACCTAACCTAACCTAACCTAACCTAACCTAACCTAACCTAACCTAACCTAACCTAACCTAACCTAACCTAACCTAACCTAACCTAACCTAACCTAACCTAACCTAACCTAACCTAACCTAACCTAACCTAACCTAACCTAACCTAACCTAACCTAACCTAACCTAACCTAACCTAACCTAACCTAACCTAACCTAACCTAACCTAACCTAACCTAACCTAACCTAACCTAACCTAACCTAACCTAACCTAACCTAACCTAACCTAACCTAACCTAACCTAACCTAACCTAACCTAACCTAACCTAACCTAACCTAACCTAACCTAACCTAACCTAACCTAACCTAACCTAACCTAACCTAACCTAACCTAACCTAACCTAACCTAACCTAACCTAACCTAACCTAACCTAACCTAACCTAACCTAACCTAACCTAACCTAACCTAACCTAACCTAACCTAACCTAACCTAACCTAACCTAACCTAACCTAACCTAACCTAACCTAACCTAACCTAACCTAACCTAACCTAACCTAACCTAACCTAACCTAACCTAACCTAACCTAACCTAACCTAACCTAACCTAACCTAACCTAACCTAACCTAACCTAACCTAACCTAACCTAACCTAACCTAACCTAACCTAACCTAACCTAACCTAACCTAACCTAACCTAACCTAACCTAACCTAACCTAACCTAACCTAACCTAACCTAACCTAACCTAACCTAACCTAACCTAACCTAACCTAACCTAACCTAACCTAACCTAACCTAACCTAACCTAACCTAACCTAACCTAACCTAACCTAACCTAACCTAACCTAACCTAACCTAACCTAACCTAACCTAACCTAACCTAACCTAACCTAACCTAACCTAACCTAACCTAACCTAACCTAACCTAACCTAACCTAACCTAACCTAACCTAACCTAACCTAACCTAACCTAACCTAACCTAACCTAACCTAACCTAACCTAACCTAACCTAACCTAACCTAACCTAACCTAACCTAACCTAACCTAACCTAACCTAACCTAACCTAACCTAACCTAACCTAACCTAACCTAACCTAACCTAACCTAACCTAACCTAACCTAACCTAACCTAACCTAACCTAACCTAACCTAACCTAACCTAACCTAACCTAACCTAACCTAACCTAACCTAACCTAACCTAACCTAACCTAACCTAACCTAACCTAACCTAACCTAACCTAACCTAACCTAACCTAACCTAACCTAACCTAACCTAACCTAACCTAACCTAACCTAACCTAACCTAACCTAACCTAACCTAACCTAACCTAACCTAACCTAACCTAACCTAACCTAACCTAACCTAACCTAACCTAACCTAACCTAACCTAACCTAACCTAACCTAACCTAACCTAACCTAACCTAACCTAACCTAACCTAACCTAACCTAACCTAACCTAACCTAACCTAACCTAACCTAACCTAACCTAACCTAACCTAACCTAACCTAACCTAACCTAACCTAACCTAACCTAACCTAACCTAACCTAACCTAACCTAACCTAACCTAACCTAACCTAACCTAACCTAACCTAACCTAACCTAACCTAACCTAACCTAACCTAACCTAACCTAACCTAACCTAACCTAACCTAACCTAACCTAACCTAACCTAACCTAACCTAACCTAACCTAACCTAACCTAACCTAACCTAACCTAACCTAACCTAACCTAACCTAACCTAACCTAACCTAACCTAACCTAACCTAACCTAACCTAACCTAACCTAACCTAACCTAACCTAACCTAACCTAACCTAACCTAACCTAACCTAACCTAACCTAACCTAACCTAACCTAACCTAACCTAACCTAACCTAACCTAACCTAACCTAACCTAACCTAACCTAACCTAACCTAACCTAACCTAACCTAACCTAACCTAACCTAACCTAACCTAACCTAACCTAACCTAACCTAACCTAACCTAACCTAACCTAACCTAACCTAACCTAACCTAACCTAACCTAACCTAACCTAACCTAACCTAACCTAACCTAACCTAACCTAACCTAACCTAACCTAACCTAACCTAACCTAACCTAACCTAACCTAACCTAACCTAACCTAACCTAACCTAACCTAACCTAACCTAACCTAACCTAACCTAACCTAACCTAACCTAACCTAACCTAACCTAACCTAACCTAACCTAACCTAACCTAACCTAACCTAACCTAACCTAACCTAACCTAACCTAACCTAACCTAACCTAACCTAACCTAACCTAACCTAACCTAACCTAACCTAACCTAACCTAACCTAACCTAACCTAACCTAACCTAACCTAACCTAACCTAACCTAACCTAACCTAACCTAACCTAACCTAACCTAACCTAACCTAACCTAACCTAACCTAACCTAACCTAACCTAACCTAACCTAACCTAACCTAACCTAACCTAACCTAACCTAACCTAACCTAACCTAACCTAACCTAACCTAACCTAACCTAACCTAACCTAACCTAACCTAACCTAACCTAACCTAACCTAACCTAACCTAACCTAACCTAACCTAACCTAACCTAACCTAACCTAACCTAACCTAACCTAACCTAACCTAACCTAACCTAACCTAACCTAACCTAACCTAACCTAACCTAACCTAACCTAACCTAACCTAACCTAACCTAACCTAACCTAACCTAACCTAACCTAACCTAACCTAACCTAACCTAACCTAACCTAACCTAACCTAACCTAACCTAACCTAACCTAACCTAACCTAACCTAACCTAACCTAACCTAACCTAACCTAACCTAACCTAACCTAACCTAACCTAACCTAACCTAACCTAACCTAACCTAACCTAACCTAACCTAACCTAACCTAACCTAACCTAACCTAACCTAACCTAACCTAACCTAACCTAACCTAACCTAACCTAACCTAACCTAACCTAACCTAACCTAACCTAACCTAACCTAACCTAACCTAACCTAACCTAACCTAACCTAACCTAACCTAACCTAACCTAACCTAACCTAACCTAACCTAACCTAACCTAACCTAACCTAACCTAACCTAACCTAACCTAACCTAACCTAACCTAACCTAACCTAACCTAACCTAACCTAACCTAACCTAACCTAACCTAACCTAACCTAACCTAACCTAACCTAACCTAACCTAACCTAACCTAACCTAACCTAACCTAACCTAACCTAACCTAACCTAACCTAACCTAACCTAACCTAACCTAACCTAACCTAACCTAACCTAACCTAACCTAACCTAACCTAACCTAACCTAACCTAACCTAACCTAACCTAACCTAACCTAACCTAACCTAACCTAACCTAACCTAACCTAACCTAACCTAACCTAACCTAACCTAACCTAACCTAACCTAACCTAACCTAACCTAACCTAACCTAACCTAACCTAACCTAACCTAACCTAACCTAACCTAACCTAACCTAACCTAACCTAACCTAACCTAACCTAACCTAACCTAACCTAACCTAACCTAACCTAACCTAACCTAACCTAACCTAACCTAACCTAACCTAACCTAACCTAACCTAACCTAACCTAACCTAACCTAACCTAACCTAACCTAACCTAACCTAACCTAACCTAACCTAACCTAACCTAACCTAACCTAACCTAACCTAACCTAACCTAACCTAACCTAACCTAACCTAACCTAACCTAACCTAACCTAACCTAACCTAACCTAACCTAACCTAACCTAACCTAACCTAACCTAACCTAACCTAACCTAACCTAACCTAACCTAACCTAACCTAACCTAACCTAACCTAACCTAACCTAACCTAACCTAACCTAACCTAACCTAACCTAACCTAACCTAACCTAACCTAACCTAACCTAACCTAACCTAACCTAACCTAACCTAACCTAACCTAACCTAACCTAACCTAACCTAACCTAACCTAACCTAACCTAACCCAGTCTCAGCCCGAGCGCGCTGGCGTAAGCAGCGTTTTCACGTCGCTCCCGCTCCAATATTCGCTGAGACATCGAAACAACAAGCTATATATAGTTGTTATACATCAAAATGTGCGCGCTAACACCTCGATCCCAACCGTGAAAACCCCATAGTGATCGGACCAGATTTCACGAAGTTATCGCCGAAGAACCGAAATTTTTGCGGAACCACGCGGGACAAAGTCGTCACCATCTCGCGAAAGCGATCTGTGACCACCACTTCTGCAACTGCAGTTCGGTGCGCGCAGACCACCCGCAGGTTCACGCGAAATTTGGGATTTTTCTCGTGATAGATGAGCGAGATATGGACAAGTGCATAGTGAAAAACAGTGTATTTTTGTGACAGTGACACTATTTTAGGTCATAGATCATTCAAACGATCTATGACCTATACTTTTTATTGTGTTTTTGTGTGCGACCATTCCCTCCCTGCACCTTCGCCAAATTGCAGATTTTTCTGCAGCAAGTTGGCGGAGATACAAGACCTTTTGCAGAGGGGGAAATCTTTTACTATTTGTGTGATCTGTGTTGCCACCCGTAGGGCTTAACCCACCGGACCTGGGACTGTGAAACTTTACCAGTGCCATTTTCTCGGAACCACCACCCTACGTTCCAAATTTGGTCCGAATCGGACAAATACTTTCGGACCCGAATTTGGTAATAATACATCGCGGAGCGCGGATTTCGTGACTTAGGACATTTCGGCACCGAATCGCACCCGCATTCCTGAGCGCCGGACGCGGCCGCGCATGTACTCTCGGTTCGGCCGTTATTTTGTTTAACGGCTGAACTCGGGGGGGCGTTCGCGGGCTCCGGGGTTCCAGAATGGCGGACGCGAAAGTGGCTAAGCCTCCGAAGCCCACGCCGGCACCTGCTGCAAGACCCACACCTCCCGCCATCACCGACGAGGAATGCGAGGACCTTCCCGCGTTCCACTGCGCCCTCACCTACCATGCGCAATTGATTGCCGCCCTGATCGACGAGGGGAAGTCGGTCACGGCGGCAAACAAAAAGGGAATAAAACACGCCGCAGAGTGCGTTGTGAAGTTAGCGGACCGCCTCCTGCGAAAAAATCCCGGAACCACCGAAACCCAGACCGGACCACCACCTCCTCCTTCTCCCTGCGCTTTGTCCAAAAGTGACATCGTGGCATGCGTCAGGGAGGAGATTAAGAGTCAGTTGGGGAGACTCACTTCCCAAAATGAAAGAGTGGAGGCGCTGTTACAGAAACAGCAACAACAGACGCGCAACTCGTACGCGTCCGTCGCCGCATCATCTGCCGGACCACGCGTCGGCGGAAATAGCCGGCCCGCAGTGGTTGCGGCCGCCGCACCAGCACCCGTCCAGACCCGCCCGGCGATAATTGTCACCCCAACCGGGGAGAAGAAAACCAAGCAGGACACAATTACAGCCCTCAAAAAATGTGTCTCATTCCGTGAATGTAACTTCGCTCCCACTAGGGTGCAGGCTGTGTCAAATAACAAACTTCGGGTGGAATTTGACACAGCCGAGCACCGTGATGAGACCCTGAGGCGCATACATGCGTCGACTGCAAAGCAAGTCACGGCCGAGCCTGCGCGTATGCTCAGGCCCATGCTTATCCTGAAGGGGGTCTCCAAGGACGTACCGGCTGAGGAGCTGGTCGCCATCATCAAGACACAGAATAAAGACATAGGAGAATTAGTCACCTCACCAGAGGATTTGTCGCTCCGGTTTAAGCGCGGCAACCGGAGCGACAACCTATACAACGCCGTTTTCACGGCCCACCCCCGAGTGTGGCGGCGAATAATCGAAACGGGGAGAATCTGCGTGGACTTCCAGAGAGTCCGCGCAGAGGAATTCTCCCCGTTTCTACAGTGTTTTAAGTGCCTACAGTTCGGGCACACAAAGGCCAAGTGCACGGCTGCGTCCACACCCTGCGCGCATTGTGCGGACGTCAGCCACGGCATTGACCATTGCCCGAAAAAGGGTGACGCGGCTGTAACTAAATGTTACAACTGCGTTACCCACAATGCGCGCTTCAACTCCGGCATCGACACTACCCATAGAGCTACTTCACATACATGCCCACGTTTGCGAGCCATGAAAAACAAAATCAACATTCGCGTCGACTACGGCCGGCAATGATTTGAAGATCGTCCAGTGCAATCTGGACCGATCCAAAAGATGTCTCGAAGAGTTTTGTGTTTCTTTTCTTGCCGGAGATCACCAGATTGCACTCATTTCCGAGCCTTATGTCGGCTCGGGAAAAGAGGCTAAATCCGTCCCCGGTATTAACATCTTTCAGTTTTGCACCGGGGACCGGGTAAAGGCGTGCATTTTTGTTAAAGCCAGCTATGGCTCGGCGTTGGGCATGACACAACACTCTACATCAAACCTCAGCGTGGTTCGACTTGATTTGGGCAATCGGCGCGTTTTTATCGCGTCGGCCTATGTTGAGCCGGACCGCGATGAGCACGACACCATACCACACCTAGACACTTTTCTTAAGTCGGCGCGGGGTGGCTCCATTATTCTCGGCGGGGACTTCAACGGGTGGCACCCCCTATGGGGGAGCACCGTTGCTAATCCCCGCGGTAACGGGATAGTGGAGCTGGCCTGCGCCAATGACTTATCAATCTGTAATACTGGGTCGACTCCCACCTTTGAGACTGTCACGCACGGACGCGTGCGTAAGTCTATTATAGACCTCACCTTAGTGTCATACAACATCTTTGACACTATTCGGGGGTGGCGGGTCGACCTCACTCTATGCACAAATTCACCTCACAACGCCATAGCGTTTTGTGTAGACACACGCACACTGGGACACTTCACCGAACACAACTATACAACATCTACATTCCGCTACAATAGCGCGCGCGCGAATTGGGCCAAGTTTGAGAGCTCTTTACACTCTCAACTTGTCAATTCGGAGCTATTGTTGCGTGACATCAACACACATAACTCACTACAGCTCGAACAGACAATCGATGACATAAACAACATAATACACACCGCATGCCGCGAGTCGATGCCCGTTAAGGGTGGCGGCGCAAAATTTAGGCCCCCTTGGTGGTCGGAGGCCCTCGAGTCGCGCAAGAGGGAGGTCATTAACCTGCATAGACAACTGCACTCCGCCACCAGACGGGGGCTACCCCTGGATTCTTTGGTGGATCAGCTGCGGGAGGTCAAAGCGGTTTACGCTAAGGAACTCCGCGCGGCGTCCACTGAGAATTTTAGGGAATTTTGCGCTCTGCAAAATAAGGAAAACGTGTGGTCGCTCACGAACCGCCTCCTGAAGGAGACGGCACCGCGTCGACCACCCGTCACCTTAAAGGTCGGTGACCGGTTTACCGTCGGGGGAGAGGAAACGGCGGCGGCTCTGCTGCACCATTTCTACCCCGATGACGGACCGGACACCGAACCCCATCACCGCCACCTGCGGGCACACGCACATATACAACCCGTATCTCCTGACGACCCTCCTTTCACTGACGGGGAAGTCGCTGAATATATTGATGCCATGAATCCCAAAAAGGCCCCCGGGCTGGATGGGTTCACGGCGGATATATGCAGACATTTCGTTAAAACATATCCGAAAATTATGACGGATATTTTTAACCAATGTCTCGCACTTCAGCACTTCCCTCGGCAGTGGAAGGAGGCGTACGTCAAAATTATCCCTAAACCCGGAAAGCCTGATTATAACACCATTGGTGCGTTCAGGCCCATCGGGCTCTTGCCTGTGTTTGGAAAGCTTCTTGAGAAGCTCTTCATCAAAAGAGTCATGTATCGTGCCACCAACAACGGAAAGGTAAATGACCGACAGTTCGGTTTCCGCGAGCAAACCAACACCACCACCGCCATCAACACTGCACTGGAGTTCGTTCGGGATGCTAAGGCACAAAAGCATCTGGTCGTCGCGGTATCACTCGATATCAAGGCGGCCTTTGACAACGCTTGGTGGCCGGCGCTTCTGCACCGGCTCAGAGAGATAGACTGCCCAAACAACATCTTCGGGCTTATAGTCAGTTATATCTCTGAGCGCGAGGTCTTTTTGGACCACGCGGGGGCGCGGGTCTCCAAGCGCATGTCTAAAGGATGCATACAAGGGTCCACTTGTGGGCCCGTGCTGTGGAATATCATCCTCGACGAGCTCCTTGACAGACCACTTCCACCTGGGTGTCACATACAGGCTTATGCGGACGATGTGCTTTTCATTGCGTCCGCAAAAGAACCGGGCATACTTGAACGTACCATAAATCAGGCTTTAACGGACATCGCTACCTGGGGTAGGAGCGTCAAATTAACGTTCGGCGCCGACAAGACTCAAGCCATCGCGTTCACCCCCAAGGCAAAAGCCTTGCGGCTTAGCATGGAGGGACACGCGATTGGCTTTTCGAGAAGCATTAAGCTTCTCGGGGTCGTGTTGGACGAAAAGCTTACTTTTCGCGAACACATTCGCCACACTGTTGGGAAAGCAACGCGTATATTCCACAAACTCTGCCTCTACGCTAAACCCACATGGGGCATGAACCCGGAAAACGTAGGCATAATACATGATCATGTTATTGTGCCTATTGTTACATACGCGGCGGGCGTGTGGGGGAGTGTCGCCGCGAAGAAATACGCTCGACGCATGCTTTTAAGCATGCAGCGTGGCTTCGCCATCAAAGCCATTCGCGGATACTGCACGGTATCCACCTCCGCTGCATTGGCACTAGCACAGTTTATCCCCATAGACTTACGGGTCTTGGAGGTAAACAAAGCCGAAACGGCCCGCCTGTCGGGTGCCACCGATACCCTCCCGCACGACATCACGCTCGAACGCCCTACCCCGTTCCATCTATTACCCCACCCCGCTCACAGGGTCACAATACCATTCAGTACCTCGTCTAATATAGACGAGGTTGACGAAGTCCTCCACGACACTGCCACCCGCATTTACACGGATGGCAGTAAGCAGGAGGACGGCAGAGTGGGCGCCGCCTTTGCGGTGTTCGATCCTGGAGGGGGGAATAACCCTGCCACAACCATCACTAAAAAGATAAAGTTGCATAATTGTTGCACGGTATTTCAGGCTGAACTGCTTGCGATACTGCGTGCATGTGAATGGGTACTCGAACATCGACGCCCCGACGTCCGGATATTTTCCGATTCTATGGCGTCATTATTGGCTATACAAAACCGCAGTAATACAAATCCCATTGTCTCTCGTATTCACAACGTGTTGCGAGAGACAATGGGATCTATTGGTAAAGTCGAACTATTTTGGGTCAGGGGCCACGCGGGCGTTGTCGGCAACGAGATGGCCGACGAGGCCGCTAAGCTTGCCACGACTATGCACCGCGCCTTCGACTACGCGCACTTTCCCATTTCACATGTTAAGCGGTGCGCGCGGCAGTTCAGCCTGAGTACCTGGCAGTCGCGGTACGCCAGTGCCGAACAGGGCCAACGCACAAAAACTCTTCTCCCTAGTCTGGGAGATATTCGCACCCTCTGGAAGAAAATCAGCCCCAGTTACTACCTCACTCAGGTTTTAACCGGGCACGGAAGTCACAGGGCCTACCTACATCGATTCAAAATCACAGACACCGACAAGTGTCCATGTGATGGCGTATCAGTCCAAAGCCCGGACCATCTGTTGGAGGACTGCCCGAGATTCGCAACAATACGTCACAAGCACGAGGCGATATGTCGGCGCCACAGGGTCTCATCTTATAACATTATTGAGCTTGCTGGAAAGGACCAGACATTAGCCTCCTATCTGGAGCTAGTGGACGGGGTCTACAGCAGGCTCAAGGATTTTAATAAGTAAGCGTTACCCCAACTGTTAACATTAATTTTGTCTTATTTTACTGTCTTTTATAATATTTAATTTACTGTGTCATCAATTCTTATACATGTTATATGCACGCATTTATACACTCTACATTTTACATTATATACATTATACAATTATTTAATCTACAGACACCACATTTTAAATCTTGTCGTAGGTCGCACTCACTGCGTCCATTATTATTATATTATATTTTATAATAGGACGAAGTGCCTGGCTTGGCCCTGTTAGCAATCCCGCTATACTAGCGGGTTGTGGCAGGGCCGCGCCTACACTCGTGCCAACTTGCGGCGGAGCGTGAGCGCCTGACGAAAGTTAATTGCAAACTTTGCATCTATTTCTGTCAGGCGCCGCGTAATTACTCCCCATACAAATTTTCACACTCATTTATTTTCATATGAATGCGCGCACTTCATGCTTATTTATATATTTCATTTTATCACACATATATTAGATTAGTAAATGAGTCATATAAGTATCTAGCCATATTTGGCTGACTTATAACTTAATTTCTTATCGGTGCCTGGCGAAATTTTGCGAGCAATCTCGCTACTATAGCGGGTTGTACACCTCATAGGGGTTTGGGATGACTGCAAGCGCCTGAAGAAAATGGTTGCTAAATGTGTACCTAATTCCGCCAGACGCCGCGTGGCTACGCCCACCTTTGATAATAAACATACACTTAATTACATACATATTGGTTTACCTTGTTTAGTGATTATGCATTTCATTATATCATACATAGTTTGGGTTACTAAATGATAATAGTCGTTGGCGCGCCCGGTTCGAACCTATTACCTTCCGGGTTCGAGCTAGCGCGGCGCTAAGCCGCGCCGGCCATCGGTGCGAGAGAACGCGCGGCGCGGCCCCCGCGGCCCCCTCGCGCCGCGCCTTCCCCGCTCAACACGGGCGGGCGCGTCGCGTGGGTTCCCCGGCTCCCGCGCCGCGCCTTCTTCCCCTTCCTCGCCGCGCGCTTGTACTCGCTTGATGTTATGAGCCATCATTTTATGTACCTACATATAACATGTTTATAATTTATGTTATTTTTGATGCTGTTTGCTACGTCTTATGTAAAAACCATCGGTAAAAACATTCTAATTGTACTGAGTATTTATGTTTTCAGTATTGTTTTGTAATTCCTTTAGGATAAAATATTTGTGCACCTAACATTGTTAGCACTGATTATTTCAGTAACTTATTTATTAATATGTATGGCTGGCGGACTTGGTCGTTGGCGCGCTCGATCCGAACCCACTATCATCCGGGTTCGAGCTAGCGCGGCGCGAAGCCACGCCGGCGGGTCGGGCGTCGCGCGGCCTCCGCCGCCCCCCGCGCCGCGTCTTTCCCCTTTGAACATGTTCGAACGTGTCGGGGTGCCGCGGCGCCCGCGCTCCGCCTCGCCCGCCGCGAGCTCGCGCCCGCTCGCTATCGCCAGCCATTACTTTGTATGAATGTACCTATATAATACTTTTAATATTGTTAATTACTATTTCTTTATTTTCTTTATTTTACACTTATAATTGTACTTAGCATATTTATGCTATCTTATTATTATCATTATGTTTTACTATAGTTCATTTGACATAATATTTTTGTGTATCTAGTTTCTATGTGTATAATGTGCACCTAACATTCTGCTGCATTCCATGCGGTGGCATCGCCGCGGGACAGTTGTTGCGTCTGGAGGACTTTGCCGCCGTGGCGCTCGTTTCCGGCCCGTGGTCACCCGAGTTCGGGCCGGCGCGGCTCTTAGCCGCGCTAATGGACCCCCGCTGATCCAGCGCGCGTGTTTGGTTTCGCCGGTTGCTGTGGGCCTGCCATCTGGATGATGGCGGGGACTTCGGTCGGTGCGTGGTTTGCGATCGTTTTTGCTGC
>OX421389.1:45000-55000 GCA_949126905.1 Amorpha juglandis
CCTAACCTAACCTAACCTAACCTAACCTAACCTAACCTAACCTAACCTAACCTAACCTAACCTAACCTAACCTAACCTAACCTAACCTAACCTAACCTAACCTAACCTAACCTAACCTAACCTAACCTAACCTAACCTAACCTAACCTAACCTAACCTAACCTAACCTAACCTAACCTAACCTAACCTAACCTAACCTAACCTAACCTAACCTAACCTAACCTAACCTAACCTAACCTAACCTAACCTAACCTAACCTAACCTAACCTAACCTAACCTAACCTAACCTAACCTAACCTAACCTAACCTAACCTAACCTAACCTAACCTAACCTAACCTAACCTAACCTAACCTAACCTAACCTAACCTAACCTAACCTAACCTAACCTAACCTAACCTAACCTAACCTAACCTAACCTAACCTAACCTAACCTAACCTAACCTAACCTAACCTAACCTAACCTAACCTAACCTAACCTAACCTAACCTAACCTAACCTAACCTAACCTAACCTAACCTAACCTAACCTAACCTAACCTAACCTAACCTAACCTAACCTAACCTAACCTAACCTAACCTAACCTAACCTAACCTAACCTAACCTAACCTAACCTAACCTAACCTAACCTAACCTAACCTAACCTAACCTAACCTAACCTAACCTAACCTAACCTAACCTAACCTAACCTAACCTAACCTAACCTAACCTAACCTAACCTAACCTAACCTAACCTAACCTAACCTAACCTAACCTAACCTAACCTAACCTAACCTAACCTAACCTAACCTAACCTAACCTAACCTAACCTAACCTAACCTAACCTAACCTAACCTAACCTAACCTAACCTAACCTAACCTAACCTAACCTAACCTAACCTAACCTAACCTAACCTAACCTAACCTAACCTAACCTAACCTAACCTAACCTAACCTAACCTAACCTAACCTAACCTAACCTAACCTAACCTAACCTAACCTAACCTAACCTAACCTAACCTAACCTAACCTAACCTAACCTAACCTAACCTAACCTAACCTAACCTAACCTAACCTAACCTAACCTAACCTAACCTAACCTAACCTAACCTAACCTAACCTAACCTAACCTAACCTAACCTAACCTAACCTAACCTAACCTAACCTAACCTAACCTAACCTAACCTAACCTAACCTAACCTAACCTAACCTAACCTAACCTAACCTAACCTAACCTAACCTAACCTAACCTAACCTAACCTAACCTAACCTAACCTAACCTAACCTAACCTAACCTAACCTAACCTAACCTAACCTAACCTAACCTAACCTAACCTAACCTAACCTAACCTAACCTAACCTAACCTAACCTAACCTAACCTAACCTAACCTAACCTAACCTAACCTAACCTAACCTAACCTAACCTAACCTAACCTAACCTAACCTAACCTAACCTAACCTAACCTAACCTAACCTAACCTAACCTAACCTAACCTAACCTAACCTAACCTAACCTAACCTAACCTAACCTAACCTAACCTAACCTAACCTAACCTAACCTAACCTAACCTAACCTAACCTAACCTAACCTAACCTAACCTAACCTAACCTAACCTAACCTAACCTAACCTAACCTAACCTAACCTAACCTAACCTAACCTAACCTAACCTAACCTAACCTAACCTAACCTAACCTAACCTAACCTAACCTAACCTAACCTAACCTAACCTAACCTAACCTAACCTAACCTAACCTAACCTAACCTAACCTAACCTAACCTAACCTAACCTAACCTAACCTAACCTAACCTAACCTAACCTAACCTAACCTAACCTAACCTAACCTAACCTAACCTAACCTAACCTAACCTAACCTAACCTAACCTAACCTAACCTAACCTAACCTAACCTAACCTAACCTAACCTAACCTAACCTAACCTAACCTAACCTAACCTAACCTAACCTAACCTAACCTAACCTAACCTAACCTAACCTAACCTAACCTAACCTAACCTAACCTAACCTAACCTAACCTAACCTAACCTAACCTAACCTAACCTAACCTAACCTAACCTAACCTAACCTAACCTAACCTAACCTAACCTAACCTAACCTAACCTAACCTAACCTAACCTAACCTAACCTAACCTAACCTAACCTAACCTAACCTAACCTAACCTAACCTAACCTAACCTAACCTAACCTAACCTAACCTAACCTAACCTAACCTAACCTAACCTAACCTAACCTAACCTAACCTAACCTAACCTAACCTAACCTAACCTAACCTAACCTAACCTAACCTAACCTAACCTAACCTAACCTAACCTAACCTAACCTAACCTAACCTAACCTAACCTAACCTAACCTAACCTAACCTAACCTAACCTAACCTAACCTAACCTAACCTAACCTAACCTAACCTAACCTAACCTAACCTAACCTAACCTAACCTAACCTAACCTAACCTAACCTAACCTAACCTAACCTAACCTAACCTAACCTAACCTAACCTAACCTAACCTAACCTAACCTAACCTAACCTAACCTAACCTAACCTAACCTAACCTAACCTAACCTAACCTAACCTAACCTAACCTAACCTAACCTAACCTAACCTAACCTAACCTAACCTAACCTAACCTAACCTAACCTAACCTAACCTAACCTAACCTAACCTAACCTAACCTAACCTAACCTAACCTAACCTAACCTAACCTAACCTAACCTAACCTAACCTAACCTAACCTAACCTAACCTAACCTAACCTAACCTAACCTAACCTAACCTAACCTAACCTAACCTAACCTAACCTAACCTAACCTAACCTAACCTAACCTAACCTAACCTAACCTAACCTAACCTAACCTAACCTAACCTAACCTAACCTAACCTAACCTAACCTAACCTAACCTAACCTAACCTAACCTAACCTAACCTAACCTAACCTAACCTAACCTAACCTAACCTAACCTAACCTAACCTAACCTAACCTAACCTAACCTAACCTAACCTAACCTAACCTAACCTAACCTAACCTAACCTAACCTAACCTAACCTAACCTAACCTAACCTAACCTAACCTAACCTAACCTAACCTAACCTAACCTAACCTAACCTAACCTAACCTAACCTAACCTAACCTAACCTAACCTAACCTAACCTAACCTAACCTAACCTAACCTAACCTAACCTAACCTAACCTAACCTAACCTAACCTAACCTAACCTAACCTAACCTAACCTAACCTAACCTAACCTAACCTAACCTAACCTAACCTAACCTAACCTAACCTAACCTAACCTAACCTAACCTAACCTAACCTAACCTAACCTAACCTAACCTAACCTAACCTAACCTAACCTAACCTAACCTAACCTAACCTAACCTAACCTAACCTAACCTAACCTAACCTAACCTAACCTAACCTAACCTAACCTAACCTAACCTAACCTAACCTAACCTAACCTAACCTAACCTAACCTAACCTAACCTAACCTAACCTAACCTAACCTAACCTAACCTAACCTAACCTAACCTAACCTAACCTAACCTAACCTAACCTAACCTAACCTAACCTAACCTAACCTAACCTAACCTAACCTAACCTAACCTAACCTAACCTAACCTAACCTAACCTAACCTAACCTAACCTAACCTAACCTAACCTAACCTAACCTAACCTAACCTAACCTAACCTAACCTAACCTAACCTAACCTAACCTAACCTAACCTAACCTAACCTAACCTAACCTAACCTAACCTAACCTAACCTAACCTAACCTAACCTAACCTAACCTAACCTAACCTAACCTAACCTAACCTAACCTAACCTAACCTAACCTAACCTAACCTAACCTAACCTAACCTAACCTAACCTAACCTAACCTAACCTAACCTAACCTAACCTAACCTAACCTAACCTAACCTAACCTAACCTAACCTAACCTAACCTAACCTAACCTAACCTAACCTAACCTAACCTAACCTAACCTAACCTAACCTAACCTAACCTAACCTAACCTAACCTAACCTAACCTAACCTAACCTAACCTAACCTAACCTAACCTAACCTAACCTAACCTAACCTAACCTAACCTAACCTAACCTAACCTAACCTAACCTAACCTAACCTAACCTAACCTAACCTAACCTAACCTAACCTAACCTAACCTAACCTAACCTAACCTAACCTAACCTAACCTAACCTAACCTAACCTAACCTAACCTAACCTAACCTAACCTAACCTAACCTAACCTAACCTAACCTAACCTAACCTAACCTAACCTAACCTAACCTAACCTAACCTAACCTAACCTAACCTAACCTAACCTAACCTAACCTAACCTAACCTAACCTAACCTAACCTAACCTAACCTAACCTAACCTAACCTAACCTAACCTAACCTAACCTAACCTAACCTAACCTAACCTAACCTAACCTAACCTAACCTAACCTAACCTAACCTAACCTAACCTAACCTAACCTAACCTAACCTAACCTAACCTAACCTAACCTAACCTAACCTAACCTAACCTAACCTAACCTAACCTAACCTAACCTAACCTAACCTAACCTAACCTAACCTAACCTAACCTAACCTAACCTAACCTAACCTAACCTAACCTAACCTAACCTAACCTAACCTAACCTAACCTAACCTAACCTAACCTAACCTAACCTAACCTAACCTAACCTAACCTAACCTAACCTAACCTAACCTAACCTAACCTAACCTAACCTAACCTAACCTAACCTAACCTAACCTAACCTAACCTAACCTAACCTAACCTAACCTAACCTAACCTAACCTAACCTAACCTAACCTAACCTAACCTAACCTAACCTAACCTAACCTAACCTAACCTAACCTAACCTAACCTAACCTAACCTAACCTAACCTAACCTAACCTAACCTAACCTAACCTAACCTAACCTAACCTAACCTAACCTAACCTAACCTAACCTAACCTAACCTAACCTAACCTAACCTAACCTAACCTAACCTAACCTAACCTAACCTAACCTAACCTAACCTAACCTAACCTAACCTAACCTAACCTAACCTAACCTAACCTAACCTAACCTAACCTAACCTAACCTAACCTAACCTAACCTAACCTAACCTAACCTAACCTAACCTAACCTAACCTAACCTAACCTAACCTAACCTAACCTAACCTAACCTAACCTAACCTAACCTAACCTAACCTAACCTAACCTAACCTAACCTAACCTAACCTAACCTAACCTAACCTAACCTAACCTAACCTAACCTAACCTAACCTAACCTAACCTAACCTAACCTAACCTAACCTAACCTAACCTAACCTAACCTAACCTAACCTAACCTAACCTAACCTAACCTAACCTAACCTAACCTAACCTAACCTAACCTAACCTAACCTAACCTAACCTAACCTAACCTAACCTAACCTAACCTAACCTAACCTAACCTAACCTAACCTAACCTAACCTAACCTAACCTAACCTAACCTAACCTAACCTAACCTAACCTAACCTAACCTAACCTAACCTAACCTAACCTAACCTAACCTAACCTAACCTAACCTAACCTAACCTAACCTAACCTAACCTAACCTAACCTAACCTAACCTAACCTAACCTAACCTAACCTAACCTAACCTAACCTAACCTAACCTAACCTAACCTAACCTAACCTAACCTAACCTAACCTAACCTAACCTAACCTAACCTAACCTAACCTAACCTAACCTAACCTAACCTAACCTAACCTAACCTAACCTAACCTAACCTAACCTAACCTAACCTAACCTAACCTAACCTAACCTAACCTAACCTAACCTAACCTAACCTAACCTAACCTAACCTAACCTAACCTAACCTAACCTAACCTAACCTAACCTAACCTAACCTAACCTAACCTAACCTAACCTAACCTAACCTAACCTAACCTAACCTAACCTAACCTAACCTAACCTAACCTAACCTAACCTAACCTAACCTAACCTAACCTAACCTAACCTAACCTAACCTAACCTAACCTAACCTAACCTAACCTAACCTAACCTAACCTAACCTAACCTAACCTAACCTAACCTAACCTAACCTAACCTAACCTAACCTAACCTAACCTAACCTAACCTAACCTAACCTAACCTAACCTAACCTAACCTAACCTAACCTAACCTAACCTAACCTAACCTAACCTAACCTAACCTAACCTAACCTAACCTAACCTAACCTAACCTAACCTAACCTAACCTAACCTAACCTAACCTAACCTAACCTAACCTAACCTAACCTAACCTAACCTAACCTAACCTAACCTAACCTAACCTAACCTAACCTAACCTAACCTAACCTAACCTAACCTAACCTAACCTAACCTAACCTAACCTAACCTAACCTAACCTAACCTAACCTAACCTAACCTAACCTAACCTAACCTAACCTAACCTAACCTAACCTAACCTAACCTAACCTAACCTAACCTAACCTAACCTAACCTAACCTAACCTAACCTAACCTAACCTAACCTAACCTAACCTAACCTAACCTAACCTAACCTAACCTAACCTAACCTAACCTAACCTAACCTAACCTAACCTAACCTAACCTAACCTAACCTAACCTAACCTAACCTAACCTAACCTAACCTAACCTAACCTAACCTAACCTAACCTAACCTAACCTAACCTAACCTAACCTAACCTAACCTAACCTAACCTAACCTAACCTAACCTAACCTAACCTAACCTAACCTAACCTAACCTAACCTAACCTAACCTAACCTAACCTAACCTAACCTAACCTAACCTAACCTAACCTAACCTAACCTAACCTAACCTAACCTAACCTAACCTAACCTAACCTAACCTAACCTAACCTAACCTAACCTAACCTAACCTAACCTAACCTAACCTAACCTAACCTAACCTAACCTAACCTAACCTAACCTAACCTAACCTAACCTAACCTAACCTAACCTAACCTAACCTAACCTAACCTAACCTAACCTAACCTAACCTAACCTAACCTAACCTAACCTAACCTAACCTAACCTAACCTAACCTAACCTAACCTAACCTAACCTAACCTAACCTAACCTAACCTAACCTAACCTAACCTAACCTAACCTAACCTAACCTAACCTAACCTAACCTAACCTAACCTAACCTAACCTAACCTAACCTAACCTAACCTAACCTAACCTAACCTAACCTAACCTAACCTAACCTAACCTAACCTAACCTAACCTAACCTAACCTAACCTAACCTAACCTAACCTAACCTAACCTAACCTAACCTAACCTAACCTAACCTAACCTAACCTAACCTAACCTAACCTAACCTAACCTAACCTAACCTAACCTAACCTAACCTAACCTAACCTAACCTAACCTAACCTAACCTAACCTAACCTAACCTAACCTAACCTAACCTAACCTAACCTAACCTAACCTAACCTAACCTAACCTAACCTAACCTAACCTAACCTAACCTAACCTAACCTAACCTAACCTAACCTAACCTAACCTAACCTAACCTAACCTAACCTAACCTAACCTAACCTAACCTAACCTAACCTAACCTAACCTAACCTAACCTAACCTAACCTAACCTAACCTAACCTAACCTAACCTAACCTAACCTAACCTAACCTAACCTAACCTAACCTAACCTAACCTAACCTAACCTAACCTAACCTAACCTAACCTAACCTAACCTAACCTAACCTAACCTAACCTAACCTAACCTAACCTAACCTAACCTAACCTAACCTAACCTAACCTAACCTAACCTAACCTAACCTAACCTAACCTAACCTAACCTAACCTAACCTAACCTAACCTAACCTAACCTAACCTAACCTAACCTAACCTAACCTAACCTAACCTAACCTAACCTAACCTAACCTAACCTAACCTAACCTAACCTAACCTAACCTAACCTAACCTAACCTAACCTAACCTAACCTAACCTAACCTAACCTAACCTAACCTAACCTAACCTAACCTAACCTAACCTAACCTAACCTAACCTAACCTAACCTAACCTAACCTAACCTAACCTAACCTAACCTAACCTAACCTAACCTAACCTAACCTAACCTAACCTAACCTAACCTAACCTAACCTAACCTAACCTAACCTAACCTAACCTAACCTAACCTAACCTAACCTAACCTAACCTAACCTAACCTAACCTAACCTAACCTAACCTAACCTAACCTAACCTAACCTAACCTAACCTAACCTAACCTAACCTAACCTAACCTAACCTAACCTAACCTAACCTAACCTAACCTAACCTAACCTAACCTAACCTAACCTAACCTAACCTAACCTAACCTAACCTAACCTAACCTAACCTAACCTAACCTAACCTAACCTAACCTAACCTAACCTAACCTAACCTAACCTAACCTAACCTAACCTAACCTAACCTAACCTAACCTAACCTAACCTAACCTAACCTAACCTAACCTAACCTAACCTAACCTAACCTAACCTAACCTAACCTAACCTAACCTAACCTAACCTAACCTAACCTAACCTAACCTAACCTAACCTAACCTAACCTAACCTAACCTAACCTAACCTAACCTAACCTAACCTAACCTAACCTAACCTAACCTAACCTAACCTAACCTAACCTAACCTAACCTAACCTAACCTAACCTAACCTAACCTAACCTAACCTAACCTAACCTAACCTAACCTAACCTAACCTAACCTAACCTAACCTAACCTAACCTAACCTAACCTAACCTAACCTAACCTAACCTAACCTAACCTAACCTAACCTAACCTAACCTAACCTAACCTAACCTAACCTAACCTAACCTAACCTAACCTAACCTAACCTAACCTAACCTAACCTAACCTAACCTAACCTAACCTAACCTAACCTAACCTAACCTAACCTAACCTAACCTAACCTAACCTAACCTAACCTAACCTAACCTAACCTAACCTAACCTAACCTAACCTAACCTAACCTAACCTAACCTAACCTAACCTAACCTAACCTAACCTAACCTAACCTAACCTAACCTAACCTAACCTAACCTAACCTAACCTAACCTAACCTAACCTAACCTAACCTAACCTAACCTAACCTAACCTAACCTAACCTAACCTAACCTAACCTAACCTAACCTAACCTAACCTAACCTAACCTAACCTAACCTAACCTAACCTAACCTAACCTAACCTAACCTAACCTAACCTAACCTAACCTAACCTAACCTAACCTAACCTAACCTAACCTAACCTAACCTAACCTAACCTAACCTAACCTAACCTAACCTAACCTAACCTAACCTAACCTAACCTAACCTAACCTAACCTAACCTAACCTAACCTAACCTAACCTAACCTAACCTAACCTAACCTAACCTAACCTAACCTAACCTAACCTAACCTAACCTAACCTAACCTAACCTAACCTAACCTAACCTAACCTAACCTAACCTAACCTAACCTAACCTAACCTAACCTAACCTAACCTAACCTAACCTAACCTAACCTAACCTAACCTAACCTAACCTAACCTAACCTAACCTAACCTAACCTAACCTAACCTAACCTAACCTAACCTAACCTAACCTAACCTAACCTAACCTAACCTAACCTAACCTAACCTAACCTAACCTAACCTAACCTAACCTAACCTAACCTAACCTAACCTAACCTAACCTAACCTAACCTAACCTAACCTAACCTAACCTAACCTAACCTAACCTAACCTAACCTAACCTAACCTAACCTAACCTAACCTAACCTAACCTAACCTAACCTAACCTAACCTAACCTAACCTAACCTAACCTAACCTAACCTAACCTAACCTAACCTAACCTAACCTAACCTAACCTAACCTAACCTAACCTAACCTAACCTAACCTAACCTAACCTAACCTAACCGCCATCAGATGGGAGAAATTCAGAAACAGGCCAATGAAACACTGGCCTGCGTGAGGGATTGGGGAATCAGAAACAAGCTCAAATTTGCGCCACATAAAACGCAAGCAA
>OX421389.1:60000-62500 GCA_949126905.1 Amorpha juglandis
AACCTAACCTAACCTAACCTAACCTAACCTAACCTAACCTAACCTAACCTAACCTAACCTAACCTAACCTAACCTAACCTAACCTAACCTAACCTAACCTAACCTAACCTAACCTAACCTAACCTAACCTAACCTAACCTAACCTAACCTAACCTAACCTAACCTAACCTAACCTAACCTAACCTAACCTAACCTAACCTAACCTAACCTAACCTAACCTAACCTAACCTAACCTAACCTAACCTAACCTAACCTAACCTAACCTAACCTAACCTAACCTAACCTAACCTAACCTAACCTAACCTAACCTAACCTAACCTAACCTAACCTAACCTAACCTAACCTAACCTAACCTAACCTAACCTAACCTAACCTAACCTAACCTAACCTAACCTAACCTAACCTAACCTAACCTAACCTAACCTAACCTAACCTAACCTAACCTAACCTAACCTAACCTAACCTAACCTAACCTAACCTAACCTAACCTAACCTAACCTAACCTAACCTAACCTAACCTAACCTAACCTAACCTAACCTAACCTAACCTAACCTAACCTAACCTAACCTAACCTAACCTAACCTAACCTAACCTAACCTAACCTAACCTAACCTAACCTAACCTAACCTAACCTAACCTAACCTAACCTAACCTAACCTAACCTAACCTAACCTAACCTAACCTAACCTAACCTAACCTAACCTAACCTAACCTAACCTAACCTAACCTAACCTAACCTAACCTAACCTAACCTAACCTAACCTAACCTAACCTAACCTAACCTAACCTAACCTGGTAAACAGGACAGAGAGAGCGTCTGGGACGGGATTTACA
The DNA here is from genome assembly GCA_949126905.1 of Amorpha juglandis. Classification (NCBI taxonomy): domain Eukaryota; kingdom Metazoa; phylum Arthropoda; class Insecta; order Lepidoptera; family Sphingidae; genus Amorpha; species Amorpha juglandis. The sequence goes on from OX421389.1 coordinate 60,836, forward strand.
GAACGATTGGCAAAGTGTCGAAGAAACACGAAGATATGCCATTGGTCAACGCGGGAGTCACCCTGACTGCTGAAGAGTCGGCAAAGCTACTGGCAGTAACCTTCTACCCAGAAGACGACCTGAAGGAGGATAACGCAGACCATCAGCGTATAAGAAGAATGGCCGCATCGGTAAATGGTGAAGTCAATGCTGAGCACCTTGACCCGCCATTTACACTGGACGAACTATATGCGGCCGCAAACAGCTTCAATCCCAAGAAAGCCCCGGGAGCAGACGGCCTAACGGCCGATATCTGTAAGCAAGCCATTGACAGGTACCCAGAATTGTTCCTATCGCTGGCAAATAAGTGCCTGGAACTCGGCCACTTCCCTACCACCTGGAAGGAGGCGACGGTTGTAGTCCTCCGAAAGCCTGCTAAGGAGGACTACACCAACGCAAAGTCGTACAGGCCGATAGGACTATTGCCGGTGATGGGAAAGATACTGGAGAAGATGGTGGTGGGCCGAGTGAGGTGGCATCTCCACCCTAGGACTAACCCCCGACAGTTTGGCTTTACGCCACAGCGCAGCACCGAGGACTCCCTCTATGTCCTAATGAAACACATCAGAGACAAATTAGCAGAAAAGAAAATTGTAGTCATTATCTCGCTGGACATAGAGGGAGCCTTCGACAGCGCTTGGTGGCCTGCCATCAGAGTCAGACTGTCGGAGGAAGGATGTCCAATTAACATCAGGAGGGTGATCGACAGCTACCTCGAGAGCAGGTTAATCCGACTTAGGTACTCCGGAGTAGAGTATGCAAGATGGACCTCCAAGGGATGTGTGCAGGGCTCCATTGGGGGCCCAACTTTCTGGAACCTGCTCCTCGACCCACTGCTATCAGAGCTTGATAGACGGGGCAGTTACTGCCAAGCTTTTGCCGACGACGTAGTGCTCGCGTTCGACGGCCACGAGATGGGAGCAATACAAAGACAGGCCAACGAAACGCTGGCCTGTGTGAGGGATTGGGGAATCAGAAACAAACTGAAGTTTGCGCCACACAAGACCCAGGCGATGGTGATCACACGAAAATTGAAGTACGATTCCCCAATCCTCCACATGGGCGGTGTTGACATTGGTCTAGTGAACCAGATGAAGATCCTGGGCATAATACTGGACAGCGGGCTCACCTTTAACGCGCACGTGGCAAGTGTCTGCAAGAAGGCGGTGGCCTTTTACAGGCAATTGTCCAGCGCAGCCAGGCTGCAGTGGGGACTGGGCCCCGAGCTGATAAAACTGTTGTACAGGGCTGTAGTCGAGCCAACAATTTTATACGCAGCTAGCGTATGGGCCCCGGCCACACGCAAGCTGGGCGTGCGGAAGCAGCTCGCGACGGTACAACGTGGCTTCGCGCAGAAGCTTACGAAGGCCTACAGGACCGTTTCACTGAACTCGGCCCTACTGCTCGCCGGGATGTTGCCCTTGGACATCCGTGTTAGGGAGAACGCCTCCCTATACGAGATAAAAAAGGGCCACTCTCGGCGAGTAGTGGGAGACCGGGAGGTGGAACGGCCTGTGGCCTTCGATAAGCTGGATCATCCAGCGCGACGCGGCACGGTAAAATACCGGTGCCTGGTGGACGGTGCGGAACTGAACCAGGTCGTAAATCATGGCCAGGTCATTTACA